>CP097509.1:28823768-28831268 GCA_023547065.1 Musa troglodytarum | reverse complement strand
TCGCTTCCAGGTGGTACCTCGGCGGAGGTCCCTCGGACCTCCGAGCCCTGGAGGGACGATCTTACCGCAACCGCGGTCGCTCGGAGTTTATTCAACGACTCGGACTCCACCACGCCAGTCGGGTTCCACGCTTCCCCTCCCGTCACGGTGGAGGCCTTTCAGGACCTCTCCCAACAGGTCCGAACCCTTGCAAGTGCCGTCAAGCCATCCTCCTCGCCTACGAGTCGGAGGGCCGACCCTCAGGCGGAACCCTTCCCCACATCATGAGGCGTTCCCACCGCACCATCTTCCCAGCTTCGCCGGTTCGGGGCGGGCCGGGCTCTCGAAAACCTGGACATCCGCTCGAACGGCGGTGTCCTCAGGTCGGCAGTTTATTTCGGGCTCGGCCGTTCCATCGCCGCTGGATGAGGTGCAAAGGGGCGTCCGTAAGTCCAAAGAGGAAGCGAGAGGCGTCCCATTGGGAGTCCCCGTTCGCGGCGACATACGGGAGTACCGGTGCCCTTGAACTTCGCCTCCCTCCATCGACCTTTATGATGGAGTCAGCGATCCGGCGGATCACGTCGCGCTTCGGGCTCGAGATGGCCTATATGGAACCTCAGACGCCTTGATGTGCCGCGCGTTTCCTACCACGTTGAAAGGACCCGCTCGTACATGGTATAGCACCTTAAAAAGCGGGTCGGTGGCATCCTTTGAACAGCTCGCCAAGGACTTCAAGCTGCATTTTTTAGCGTTTGCTCGACCGAAGCCATATGTCGCACTCCTCCTGGGTTTGAAGCAAAAGGAGGATGAACCCCTCTCCCACTTTGTGCGGAGGTTTACCACAGAGGTACGGGAGTTATCTGACTCTCACCCATCGTTGTTGATGCAGGCGTTTATGATGGGACTCCGACCATCAAGGTTTTGCTGGTCCTTGGTGGAGCGACCCCCCGCATCCATCGCGGAAATGTTTCAGCGGGCAAGCCAATATGTGGTGGCCGAGTCCTGGATGTCGGAAAGAAGGGAAGAATGACCGAGGGGACATTCGACCCCATCCCGAGCGGGAGTGCCGACTAGGCGGGAGTCCCCGCATCAGGGACGCCGGGCGGGGCACCCAGACCAATACGTGCCCGGACCGCCGCCTCCCCCCTTGAACGTGTCTCGGACACAAATATTTCTCCAGATAAAGGAGCGGGGAATGCTCAGGCCGCCCCGTCCGATGAAGGGCCGGCGAGCTGGCGACCATACGTCTTGCGCTTCCATCGGCAAAAGCGGACATGACACGAATAGTGTCACGGTGGCGGCAAATTGAGAAGGCGATCGAAGAGGTCACTTAGATCGGTACCTCCGGCATCCACGGGAACCATCCCTGCATCACTGAAGGCCACAGCCGAGCGACACATCGGCGTGATCACGGGGGCCGCGGAGGGCATAGCGCTTGGTCGAAAAGGCTTACGCCCATGCCGTTGCGGCAGGAATGCCACCCTCCTCAGAGCGAGATCACGTTCCCCTCGGGGACATGGGAGCAACGAGAACATGATGGCCGGTGGTGTCGGCCCGAATAGCCAAGCGCGGTCAGAAGGATTATGGTCGACAGCAACTCGTGACATCCTATACTTGAAGCCTTTTTGAAGCTAGGGCTGCGAAGGAAACCACAAGCCCTTACACTCGGCGCTCACCGGCTTTGCGACTCGATTTCGCGCGAGCGCGGTGACCCTGGTTAACTCTCGGGGATTATCCAAAGACCAAAACTACTGCTGGTGACCTTTCTGGTGGTCGACCTCCCTACCGCGTACAACGCCATCCTGGGTCGGCCTACCCTCAATAGGCTGAGGGCGGTCATATCTACATACCACCGGACTCTGAAGTTTCAGGCCGGATCTTGGTCGGGAGAGTCGGGAGATCCTCAAGAATCCAGACGGTGTTACTTGACGGCAGTCTCCCTGGGTAAGAGAAAAAGGCCGGTGCAGCCTCTCGAGGACCCACGCGGGACGCCACACCAGACCGAGCGTCCCGAGCCAACAACCCCGGCGATTAACGTTCCGCTGCAAGATGACCGTCCCGATCGGACGGTCGGGATCGGTCCCGACCTGGACGATCAAGCGAGCAACTCATTAGCCTCCTCCGAGAAAACGCCGGCGTCTTGGCGGTGCCGAGCCTCCGAGGATAGATCGCGAAGTTTCTCAACACCATCGCACATTTCCCGACCGCGCTCGGTGAGGCGAGAACCGGCCTCGATCCCTCGGCGCCAGCAGTTGTGCAAAGGAGGTCGACGGGCTTTTGGCATCGACTTCATTGAAATCGGGTACCCCGATGGTGTCAATGTAGTCCTCGTCGAAGCCTAATGGAAGTGGAGGATGTGTGTCGACTACCGATCTAAATCGCGCTTGTCAAGGACTGCTTCCCCTTGCCTAGGATCGACCGGTGGTCGACTCAGCCATGAGCACACCGCTTCTCCTTCATGGGCGCCTACTCGGTTACAATCGGATCCGGATGGCCCAGGATCGACAACATCACGGCCTTCCTATCGCCCCAAGGCCTACTTCTACAAGGTCATGCCGTTCGGACTAAAACGCGGGGCCACCTACCAAAGGATGGTGAATAAGGTGTTAGCCCAGACAAATAGAGGCGAAACATGGAAGTATATGTTGCGACATGATCGTAAAAAGTCGCTCGGGGCGGCACACCTCGGCGACTTGCGGAAACCTTCTCCACGCTAAGGAGACATGGAATGCGCCTTAATCCGCCAAGTGCACCTTGGCGTGACATATCGGAAAGTTCTAGGATTTATCATACGAGAGAATTGATGCCAACCGGAGAAGATCAAGCCCTCGTCAACATGAGATCTCAGGGGCGGTGAAGGAGCTTCAATGCCTTAATGGAAGAATAAGCGGCTCTGGCGATTTTATCGGTCGGGAGATAAGTGTCTTCCTTTCTTAGAGTCCTCAAAGATCCGAAGAATTTCCAATGGACGGCGGAATGTGAGGAAGCCTTCACATGCTTGAAGCAGCACTTATCCGAACTCCCCTGTCTTACCTCGATGTCTACGCCAGAAAAACTTACCCTCTACCTGGCGGCATCTCAGCATGTAGTGAGCTCAGTACTACTGAAGGAAGCCCCCGACACGCAACATCCGGTTTACTACACCAGCCATGTGTTGCGCGGGCCGGAGCAGCGCTATCCTCCCATTGAAAGGTTGGCATTGGCGCTTGTCCTAGCAGCTCGGAAGCTACGCCCCTACTTCCAGGCCCATACAATTGAGGTAATGACCGACCAACCCCTGCGTCAAGTTCTCTCTAAGTTCGACGTGGCAGGGCGCCTCCTAAAATGGTCGGTGGAGCTATCTGAGTTCGACCTCCGCTATAAACCGAGGACGGCCATCAAAGCCCAGGCCCTAGCCGACTTCATATCGGAATTGGCACACCCGGAAACAGAGTGCGTGGAGCAGATTTGTCAGGACTGGGTCCTGCACGTGGACGGATCCTCCAACTCGAGAGGTGCCGGAGCCGGACTCATTTTGGAGGACCCCGACGGACACGCTTTCGAGCGTTCCCTCCGCTTCAGCTTTAACGCCATGAACAATGAGGCGGAATACGAGGCGCTCTTGGCAGGCCTCCGTTGGGCGACCGAGATGCAGCTGAGAGCAGTCCATGTTCTCACGGATTCCCAACTGGTCGCCGAACAAGTTGGCGGGGAGTATCGGGCGCGGGACCCGACCATGTCCAAATACCTAACCGAGGTAAAAATACAGACCTCTAACTTCTCTCGTTTCACCTTGTCTAGAGTCCCCAGGTCCCAGAACGAGCGAGCGGACCAGCTCGCGAAATTAGCCTCGGGAGCCGAGCCCGAGGAACATCCCGAGGTCGAGGAGCTCGCACACCGGTCGGTGGCCATCATGGAGATAGGGGACCCCGGAGTCCCGACCTCTCCACCCACGTGGATTCAGGAGGTGCTGAGATATAAGCGCGAGGGGATCCTGCCCGAAGATAAAGGCAAGGCACGGCGGCTCCGCCGAACCCAAGCGTGGTACTGCAAGATTGGCGACCGGCTCTACAAAAGATCGTTTTCTCATCCCCTACTGCGATGCTTAGATCCCGACGAGGCGAAAGTAATTCTCGCCGAAGTTCACGGTGGGACCTGCGGGGAGCATATGGGTGGTCGCACCCTGGCCTTCAAAATACTACGCCAAGGCTATTACTGGCCTACGTTGCACCGAGACGCCAAGGCTTTCGTGCGACGGTGCGACACTTGCCAGCGCCAAGCCCGTGCCCCGCTGTCCCGCTCACCTCCATGGATTGCACCTGGCCCTTTGCGCAATGGGGGATGGATCTTTTGGGTCCGTTCCCCCCGGCGTCCGGCCAGCGGAGATATATCATCGTGGGGATTGACTATTTCACTAAGTGGGTGAAAGCCGAGCCCCTGGCAACCATTACGGCCGAACGAGTCGAACAGTTCGTATGGAGGAGCATTGTGACCCGATTCGGCCTTCCCAGCGTTATCATCACTGATAACGGCACCCAGTTTGCCAGTACTCGGTTTAGGGAATTCTGCGCGAGTTATCGGATCCAGTTGAGGTTTAGCTCGGTGGCCCACCCCCAGACCAACGGGCTCGCTGAGGTGACCAACCGATCTATCCTAGACGGACTAAGGAAAAGGACTTTGGAAGCCCGATCAAGTTGGGTCGACGAGCTCCCGAACATCCTATGGTCTTTACGGACTACTCCGAAGACGGCCTCAGGCGAGTCCCCATACAGCCTGGCATTCGGCGTGGAGGCAGTCCTCCCGGCCGAGTTAGTCATCCCGACCATCCGAGTGGAAAACTATGAAGAGTCCACCTCGACCCAAGGAGTTCGGGCGATGCGGACTCGACTTAGAGAGCGCAGGGCGACGCGCACATAAAGATGTTGGCGTACAATCGAAGTGTGGCCAGAAGCTATAATAAGAAGGTACGCCCTCGACCTCTCGGGATGGGAGATTTAGTACTACGTAAGGCGGAAGTTAGTGACCTCGCCCATTCAAGGGGCAAACTTGCGCCTAAGTGGGAGGGCCCCTATCGTGTAATCGGGATCGTCCGACCGGGCACGTTGCGACTCGCGACTATGGACGGACAACAACTAGTGAGGACTTGGAACGTCCAGAACCTCAAGAAATATTTTGTCTGAGGACCGATCAGAAGTGTGTTAGTATTTCCCTCGGGCTAACTTGGAAATGCCATTGCCATAAAAAGAGTTGTATTACAAAAATCGTCGGAATACAAAATGGGCCCCTAGAGGGGAAAAGGCATTACAAGGGTGAGGGAAGTCCCTCCCAAAAAAGAGAAGAAGAAAAATAAAACAACTCAAGCGGCAAATACGGAGGTCAGTTGCCGAAGGGGACCTCGCACGCATGTCCACACCCTCGCCCCTCGGGCGGAGACGAAGGGATCCTCTCGACCGGAGCTCGGAGGCATGCTCTGAACCGGGCCAGGGCTACCTTGTACCCACCAGACGACACCCTGCCCGTCCGGTCAATCCCGAGGAGGAAACCCTCCGACTTCTTATAGGCCTCAACCGCCTCCCGGTCCCTCTCCGGACGGCTGCCTTCCAGCGCGGCGAGGGCTTCCTGGGTGGCCTTTGCCTCGGCCTCCCTCGAAGATAGCTTCGTCGCTAGCTCCGAGGCCTCCTTTGTGCGGAGGCGGTTCTCCAGCTTCTCCACTCGGAAGCTTACGCGGTGTTCTGCGGCGAAAGCGGCCTCGAGCTCGGCGGTTAGCGCGCGCCTGCGCCCATGTCGGCCGCGCTGCTCGGCGGCAAGCGCCTCGGTCCCGACCACCTGCGGGCCTCTTCCGGTGGCGGCGCAACTCGAGTTGCACTCGCCCGATCCGCCCACCAAGCCGGCATCATGCACCCGGTCGATGAGGGCCGTGGTGTAGTGGAGATTCTGCATAGAAATGAGAAGGTCGAATGATGAACAGGCTACAACCAAGAGAATACACGCAAGACGGTGCTTACCCACAGCGCCGACTTGGCCGACTTAGCAATGAGGGCCTCGGAGGGGAGCGTGTACAGATCCCGAGCTATGTTGGGATGGAGCGCTCCCCGGAGGTAGCTGGCCGAGGGCTCTCCCCCGGTCCATACTTTGTCCCCTCGGGACAACCCGTGCCGGGCCACGGAGTCGCTCGGCGCCCGGAAGGACCTCACCCATTACTCGGGAAAGAATGGTGACCCTTCCCGGGGAATCGGCCTGAGATCCTTCATGGCGGGGCAGCGCTTTCGGTCGTCCCCCAGTGGGCAGCGCTCGGTAGGAATGGAAGCGCCCGGTCGGTCGGTCGTCCCGGCGGGTGGAGCCGCAGGCACCTCCAGGTCCACCACGTCCTTGGCCTTGGCCCTCTTCCTCGGGCGCCCCTCGTCGGTAGCGCGCGGGGACCCGCCCCCCGCTCGCTCGGGAACTACCGGAGCGCGCAGGGACGATCCTGCCGGAGTCCCAGAATCACGGAACGACCGTAGGTTCACCATCTCTACAAAAAAATAAAAGATAAGTCAGAAACCAGAGTATGACAACAATCTCGAAGATGTGAGGCGACAATAGCCTACCCCGAAAGCCCGGACTAAGTCCCGCCTCCACAAGCCACTTCTCTGACATGTTGCGGATGGCTTGCGATGAAGGAAGGATTACCCTCGGTAGCTCGAGTGCGCCGCGCTCCTCGGCACTCGATTCGAAGGCGGTATTATCGATGGTCTGGGCGACCACCGAACCGAAACCCGGTCTCTTACATTGAATAAGAAAGCGCCTCTTCCACCTTGTTATTGGTGGGTGCGCGCTAACCGGAACCTGTCCGGCGGCAAGGAAGTAACCCCGACCCCTTGAAAAGCGAGCGAGGAAAGAAAAAGGTTGCGGGTCGGGGCGATGTTGGCATAATGGCATTCCCCCAGGAAAGCCACCAGGTATCGCCACGAGTTTGGGGTTATCTGTGAAGGCGAAATCCGCCACAAGGATATGCAAGACACGATGGTAGGTGTAGGGAAAGCGCGGCCCGGCCTCCAATGCATCGGCCAGTCGGGGCGAAGCCCTTAGGAATCGGGTCGAAGGCACTGTTGCCCCACTTAGGGCCGAAATGGCGTACTCTTCGGGATGGCATAGCGCCCGCGGAGGATTCCTCTGAGGACTCGTCGGGGTAGAATCTTGGGCGTCACGGCCACATAATGACCTCTAGCGCGCGCGCGCTTCCTCTAGGTGGAAGGGCTGGAAGGAGGAGATGAGGAAGAGCGGTGACACGGGTAGTGACGAAGGAGGAAGAGGAAGAAGTGAATGAGGAGGAGGAGGTGGAAGGAAGGGCCATCGTGTCTTGACCTACGGCGGGAGAATCGGTGAGCAGAGGCAAAAGGACACCGGAGCCGAAAGGAAAACTCAAAGGAAGGCAACGGAAGAGAAAGAGAGAAAACCCCGCAGGTGAAAGGCGGTAGAGTGTCGCGGGGCTCTCTATTTATAGAAAAGGGGGCCTCGGCCTTTCGCCTCCCGGCGAGGGGGCGACATGGCGCCGTACATACC